>CM053791.1:690416434-690426434 GCA_028749045.1 Cupressus sempervirens | reverse complement strand
GTTCCCATCAAACAAGTATATGCAAATCATCTTTTTTTGTTCTGATTTGAAAATATCTTATAGATGACATGTATAGCTAGTGCACAAAAAAGAAATAATTATTTTTGATGTATATTTTCTTTGTTATAAGTACTCAAGTTCAACCTTATTAGAATCCAATAGTTTTTTCCTTCCGTCAAAACTTTCCTATCAAATCTATACCTTCTTGAAAAAAATTTACATATTCGTGAAGAGGATTCTCTCCTCTAGAGATAAATATAATTTTTTAATTTTTTTGATATGATTTACTATTTTTTTTTTCTTTTTTGAGGGAGCATCTTCTGAAATGTTGAAATATCGACTTATAATACATTGAGATTCTAACATATTATAACTAATCAAAACACTCAAAAATTTATATAATAATGATATTGAATCTGAGATCTATAAAAGAGTATTTTTAGTTTTTTGAAAAAAATTGAGTTTTGATAGAGAAATGAGATTTGACCAAAACAGGTTTTGGTATCACAAACGGTGACACATATCTATGCTTTTACCCCATCATAGTGCTCCAAGTGTTCAAGCTTTGTTTTATCACGTGTCATGTGATGAGAACACCCACTATCTTTTATCCATGTGTCATTCTTTCTTACATGAGAAATAAGTGCCATCTTTTCATTATCCTCATCAATCAAATCATCATTAATAGCAATATACACCATTTCATCTTCATTATCACTATTAGAATCTTTAGCAATATAACAAGATTTCTTACCTTTGTCTTTGTAGTCTTTGTAGCTTTTGAAATCTTTCTTTCCTTTGAACTCGCTGGATTTTCTATCATCTTTACTTTCCTTGTTTGGACAACTTGCAACAACGTGACCAACTTCTTCACAAGAAAAATAAATCAATGGAATTTTGCCTTTATATTTACCATTGCCTTTTGGTAACCTCCTTGCAAGTAGGGATTCAATGGCTTCAAGATCATCATCAAATTATTCATCTTCTTCTTCATTATCAAACTATTTTCCTTTTGAGTTTCCTCCCTTTCTTCCAAGAGTTAGTTTGGCTTTGAAAGTTTCCATGTTGTGAGATCCAAGATGATAATTATCAAAGTTAGTCAACTCAGAAGTTGTTAATCGTCCCACTAGTGCATCCAAAGTTATATCATTTTTGAGATCACATCTCATCTCTTGAATAGAAGAAACTCTAATTGCATAAATAGGAAGAAGAGTTCTTAATGCCTTGCTGGCTACAATTTCATCTTTAATTTTTCCTCTTGAGGCTCTAATTCCACGCATACTTACTTCAATTCTTTCATTATATTTTGAAATGTTTTAATCTTCTCTCATCTTCATTTGATCAAATTGACCTCTTAAAAAAATTGCTTTGGCTTTCCTCACATTGCCATCTCCTCCATAGATCTTTTGTATCTTGTTCTACATTTCATGAGTAGTAGGTCAAACTTTGACTTCATCAAATTCAACATAATTGAGAACAGAAGCAATGCCAATTATCATTGTGTTGTGATTCTTCTTTTTTAGCATTTGATCCATAGTCAAAGGATCAAGAGGTGACACATACTTGGTGTTTAGGAATTTTAGGCTCATGTCTCCAGTGGTTCCCAAATACAACTTCATGAGATCATGTCATGCTTTGAAGTTATCTTTGTTCAACTTGGGAATCTCTCTTCTGTAAGACATCTTGATCTTTAGCTTAGGTCCTTGAAACCTTTTTTACAAGCGTCAACAACTCTGATACCAATTGTTGGAAATATAAGAGGAGTAATTGAGAGGGGAGGGCTGAATTAGTTACCACTAAAATAGTTACAAATCCCTTAGATGTCAATACAAACTTTCTTATAACTCACAACTTGATTAGAACTAGAAATCCACTATAACTCGATTAACAAAGAAATCTTGAAATAGTGATGTGTATTAACCTTTAGTAACTTAGTTGTAGAAAGATAAAGCAATAAGAAAATAACATGAACATGTGAGACACCAATATTTAACGTGGAAACCCAATTTGGGAAAGCCACTAATGCGACTAGTTACAACTTTTCACTCTTCTAAAGTGAGCCCTATTAGGAGCCAACCCTATTAAAGGTTATAAAACACACTGTTAGGTGTGACCCTATTAAAGGATTTAAATCACCCTGTTAGGAGTGGCCTTGTTAGAGGTCTTAAGACACTTAAATCTAGATATGCCATCTTGCTAGAGGATTTACAAAAATAACTGTTGAGTCAACTCTGTTAAGAGATTTCTTCACTACTACAATTGTTAGAGAGTAGCAATGATTGACCTAATTTATGAAGCAATTGGATTGTAGATTTAGATCATTGTTCCGGTTTATCCTTTGGATCCTTCCTGATCAAAATATTATTTACAACTCATTGGATATTCTTCCCGTAATCAGATATCCTTCTTTATTCGCATCTTATCTATCTTATCTTTTTCAACACTTACACATTATTCAATCTACATCTTGACCTTTCATATATATGAAATACAAGCTCAAGTTGGCTTGAATGTCCTTACAAATAAACAATTAACATCCATTGAGTAGGCTTTCCTAAAAAATTTAAAAAAAGAAAATTATTTTGATGTAGGTCATTTTGAGCTAAACTGAGTCACTCAATTACCACTAAGTTCCTTGGTAATTGACTTGACTCAGTTTACATTGAACTCCTAACTTGGTTACAGCTGAACTCCTTTGATAACTGACCTATCTCGACTTCAACTAGATCATTGAATTTGTCTTTTTCTCAGCTAATATAGGAGTCTTTTGAGCTTCATTCTAGCTGGAAGTGCTCGATTAGAGTACAACATTCGTGTAACATCAATAATAATTTTTAATTGAATAATTATTATCAACGTCTCTAGCTACAAAGTTTTTTCCTCATGGACTTCCACAATTTTGGTACTCAACTTATTGCATTTACCCAAGTACAAATTGTAAGTAAAATATAGTCCAAATTTTGGGGGAAAATAGGGGGACTAAGGAAACTTGTCGACCATATTCCTCAACTAGAGAAACTTTTCTCACTCTATTCTCAACATTTTTTAACAAAATAAATTGCAAACTATAGCTCACCTCTTTATCTAACTACAAACCTTTCTACATACCTTCTACCTATTCCTACACATAGAAAAGAAGGAATACATTGTGTATAAAGGGTTTATCCTAAGTCAATGATCAATTTTGAAATCTACCTTCAAATCAGAAAAAAAAAATCAAAAGAAAAGCTAGATTTGGGAATTTGAAAGTGTTACACCTTGATGTTATAGTATTTTTTTACTATAATCATAAGTGTTTATTTAATAACATGAATCTAAAAAGACCTAAAAGGAAATCATTAAAGATATACTTGAATAAAGGTTATTGAAGCTTGTCATAGTAAATAATATCATGGGATGAAATTTCTTGAGTGCTTAAAAATTTAATCTTGGGGACTTGAGATGCTAAATTATAGTTGAGCTTCCTTGTGGGTTGAATTGATTTCAAAATGAGAGAGGCTAAATATCTTTTATACAAGAGTATAAGAACCTCTCTCCCAACCATTTTAAGATGTTGAACTCAAAGAAAGATCATACAAGTATAAAATACCCACAAAAATAAAATGATTTTTATACAATTTCAATTTGGAGACAAATATAAGAGAACAGGGTGACTCAGTCACCTTGTTCCAAGAATAAGGTGACCATGTCACCACATTCATCACAATGTGGTCCTAATCAAAATTCAAGGTGTTAGTTGGAGAGAGGATTCCAAAATTACATTTGGAACTGGGTTGGGATGAATAAAATTGTTTGTGGGAAGTCATACATGTTAAAATAGGGCCTAGATAATTAAGTAATGATTCAGTAAATGAAGTAAATAAACGGAACACCTATAATTCAAGGTTTTAAAAAGATCTTTGTTAAAATTAAATTAGCAAAGGATTCATATTTTGATTTAGTTATTGATTAAATATATAATGAAGTCCTATGATGCATAATAAAATGAAATGCGCTAAAAATGAGTGCTAGGAGAGTGTGAAATCAGATACCCTAGCAAAGCTATACAATTTACGACACTAAAATTTTCAAACATAATTTACAAGAATTTTAGAAGGTAATATAATCTTATAATCTTTTTTTATTAACCAACCATGATAATAAAACTATACATTATACAAAAGTGTTAATCAACACTTCAAATCTTACTTGATTTAATAAGTTTTTTTTTTAATTGAATGAAGCATAATAATAAAAATTTACATAAAGTTGAAGTTTAGCATCAAGAATTGTACAATTGTATAAGGTATATCCAATTGTATCATAGAATTGGAACATCACAAAATCATAAAGGGATTAGGGATGGAAGGTGCTATAAATATTCACACCTCAAGTTGGTATGTAATAATTACTAGGAACATAATGAATTTTGAATTTAATAATTCTAGGCTCATTTCAATGAATTGATGAATTGACTTGGGCTAACATTTCTAATTATGGATCTAAATTTAGGTAGGAAATCGATAAACTAAGGATCAAAATTTCTCTCTAATAGTGATTGCATATAGAATCATAAAAAACTTAAATTATGTATCAACTCCTCAAAACAATTATGTCACTTACATATTTTCCATGACATAAAAGATGCTCAAATAAAAATAAATTCAAAATATATGTTTACACATGCAAATGTACAAATAAAATGTGTGTGTGTGTGTGTGTGTGTAGAAATATATGTGTGTATATATAGCTATATGTGTGTGTAAGTGTGTGTATGTATGTATGTAGAAATATATGTGTGTATATATAGCTATATGTATATATAGGTGTGTAAATGCATACAGACACACACATATAAGTCATACAACTTTCACAATTATAATTATACAAAAATAAATATAAAATAATTTCAAAACTAAAATTACTTAGACAAGTTTAAATAGAAGACTTTAATCTTTTTCTTTGCTAGAAAACTCTTCTATAAATGTGCACTAACTATTCTAATAAGGACTAACAACTTGAGTATAATATTAGATAATTTCTTTAAACAAGTCAAATTTTAGAATGTGTTGCTCAAATAAATGTTCTTAATCATTTATTAATTAAGAAATGATTGTAATATTCCTCACCCAACATGTGTGCAATAAAACTATATAGAATCCAAATTTAGAAGGTTGGGTGTGATTAGGGTGTCGACCATTGAGTTTGAGATGCTTTTAGATGGAGAAAGAAAAAAGAGTGGAGACATTTCAAACTTATCAATACTTTTATTTTTAAACACATGCTTGTTTATTCTTCACTCATCTAAAGTTTTATCTAATTGTGTTTATCTAGTACATATTGACAAATATGGTGATAACTTTCGTCTAAGCTTCTTTTTGCTTTTCCATTTTTGTATGTGCTTGCTTATTTTTGGATGGTAAAAAGAAATGTCTAGTTCTTGGAGGACAATTTTAGGTGGTATTATGCATTGGAAATTCACTCTATTGATTAAATTTTGTTAGTGGAAAAGCATCAAAACTTTTTATAAAAAAATAAAGAATGTTGTTTTAACTTTAAATTAGAATCTTAAAACAAGCTTTACACTCATGTGCATTGACTTCTGCAAAATATTTTTACTATCACTTTACACATCGCACATTACTATTAACAACTTATAATTCATTTCATTGTTGTGAAGGTTCTCCACCTTTCAATTATTTCAATACACTTGCACATATTTGTCATTATATGTTTCAAAATGTAGACACTATTCAATCTAAATTAAACAAAGGTCAAATGATTATATAAATTATAACGATATTAATTGACTCCTTATAAATTAAAGTAGACATATATTTTATAATCTTTTTAACTAATAATCTTTAACATTTTTGAATTAAACACTAACTAATATTTCAATTTTCTTAACATTTTCTTTATAAAAACAAAAGTAAAGTTTTAAAACAACTCAAACCTTTTATAAAGATGGACAGAGATCTAACAATAAAACCTTTTAGACATATAAAAATTATAAATAAAGACAAACAACAATTTAACAATAAAAAAACTATCACTCACAATAAAGTTACTAGCCTAACAACCAAAAGACAACAGCAATGCTTATTCTATTATGATTTAACATTATTGAATAGAAGAAAAACCCAATGCATTCTAATTATCAATGACTATTACCACACATTCTTGTATCCATATTTTTTATTTTCATAGTTTACTTTGAGGAAAATGGAGCTTGTAGAGGAATACTTGGATTCTCGCATGAGCATGTTGCTAAAGAGAGAATATGCTTTTGACATTTTGCAAGAACATTCATAAGTAATCATATTACTTTAATCACTCGCTTTTAAATTCTTTTTTTGATTCCTTTAATTTAATAACTCACGTCGAATGTATTCCCAGCAGGAAAAATGGACTTTAGAAAAATAGTGGTGTCATTTCATAAATTCAGCTACGCCCTTTCATAATTTACATAAATGGAAGGGGCATTAAGGGATTTGATGGCCCATTGCTTTTTCTAGAAAAGGTTATGTTTTGTTAGGGAAACTCAAAATGTGGGAGCTTTGTTTCACCATGTTTGGTTCTATTGACATTTAATACTTTATATTACAGTTATTAAGGTTCAAATTTAATCTTAGTTTATGTGCCTTTAACCACAATAGACAAAAGCCTAAAAGGTGAACAAGAGAACTAGATTCTATAGCCCTCCCCTAAATAAAAACAAAAGAATACACTTCATTGTGGCAGCATGACAGCCTTTTATATTGAAAATGATAACTGATTTTGACAATTGGATGATTAATGCTTACGTAGAATGGCCGTAAAGAAAAGAAATTCTCACAAGTATAGCCCACTTCTTCTATTTCTTGTATATATTAATGTTTATTGTTGTTTATTAAAAAATAAATTAGGAGTGGTTTGTGTAATTGTGAAGATTTGTGGCTATGGGGGCAACGAGAATGCATCTACTTAGTGGTTTTTAAGTTTATTTTATTTACATTATACGATGTTATATTTTGGTTGCACTATAGACAATATTATTACGAGGTACAAAATAAAGAAGAGAAGGAAAGTACAAACGTATAGAAACTAAGTTAATATGAAAACATGAAAGCCAATCCAATCTCCCGTCTTGGAAACATGAAAGCCCTTAACTCCCATTTTGCATACAATAGCATGATTTTTCTTCAAAACTTAGTTGAGGATGTTAATAATTTGTTGGATGTCCTTGATTTCTATTGTATGGTTTCAAGTTCAAAACTAGCTAACCACAAAACTAAATTTTGGATGACTCATCACCCATGGATTCCTAATGATTGGAAGGAGATAAAGCATTGAGTCATTACCAAATACCTTGGTATTCCTTTTGGAATTGGAGTTTCTTTGACAGATATGTGGAGATGGTTCTTATTTAAATTCAAATCCAAATTGTTGGCCTCATCAAACCACTTTTTGTCCATGGCTGGTCATACTTAGGTGGCTAATAAAATTTTCTTAGCTAGCCATGTTTACATCTCTTCATGTTGGTTATTGTCTAAATCTTGTTATAATCAAATGACTCAGCTCATTCGTACATTTATTTGGTCTAGATGAAGTAACCAAAAAGGTATGCCTATTACATCATGGTCTCATTATATCCTTCCAAAGGATAAGGGAGTGTTGGGCATCATAGACCCTTATAAACAAGGGATTTTCTTATTAGCCAAATGGATTAGTACAGCCTTGGAAGGGACAACTCCTTGGAAGAATCTAATCAGATACAAAATTCAAACAACCACTGTTGATAGTTCTTGGAGCATTATTCACTAGAACGATAAGCTTCTCCTTGCCCCATTCTTTAAACTTTGTGGCTAAGCTCCTCTCAACTGTATTTGGAAGGCTTGGCAGCATGTTTCAAGTAAGCTATCTTGGTATGATTGGTCCTTTAGCCACAAACCAAGTTTTTTTGCTTCTCCAATATGGTGGAACAGATTAATCCAAGAGCCCTTTGGCAAGGATTCTTAGGTTCAAAGCTATGTGCTTCTTCAAGAAAGGCATTCAGGTATTCAGGGACCTTTGGGATTATACAAACTTTACTTGGAAATCATGACCTCAACTCAAACAATGTTTTAATCTAAGTTGTGCAGACAAGGTGGTTGTAACCTAACTACAAAAACTACTTCCCCCATATTCTTATTTCTTCCAGTAGTCACTCAAATGTTTTGAAGGAATGGAGGTTGCCTGATGGAAGCAATATTAGATTTTTCCCTATCAAAGTTTTTTACAAGAAGAGTGTACCTAACTTGGTCATTTGTCACCATCTTAACACTATTTGGAAGTGTAAGTGAAGTCGGTCTGATTGGAACAAGCTCAGTCTTCAAATCTTGAAAACTAAAGCTAATGCTCAATCACAATTTACTACTTGGAAACTCCTCCACACCAAGCTTCTGGTGGGCTCCCATCTTGAATTCCTCATTCAATTTCCACATTACCCCTTTTGTGGTTAAGATGAATTGTTAATTCATTTTTTTTGGCTTTTCTCTCATGTGAGATTGTTGTGGGTTGTCCCTAAAACCTCCATACATGTGTGGTTAAATTTCACATGGTCATCGAAATATTCTCTTCTTGGATCCTAGCCTACCCATAACATGATTTCTAACTCCTACAGGCTGATTATTCTTTAAAATATTATTTTCACATTCCTTTCTCGCAATGAAAGTAGAAACACAAGTCATATTCTCTAATTTGTTAACTTTAATGACATGGCTTGTTTCCTTTGTTCAAGACATTGTAGCTAATCTACACACTCAAAAGCTCCTTGCACGGCTAGAAAACAGACTCAAGACAACTTCTCAGTCATTCATTCTAGATCCAACTCTGCAACAAGTTTAGAGATGACACAACAAGATGGGATTTCCAACTCATTGGCTGATTGGATTGTGTTTTGGGGAGCATCATATCATGTTACTTTGTTGGTTTCTTTGTTGTAGTTATTCTATTTATCCCATCATTGCTACAGTTATGGTTAAGTGTGATGTAATGAACATGTTCTTGTAATTATGTTGTAACGAAGTTGTTACAGCTACTATGTGTTTTGTAAGATATATAAATTCTTATTTTTTATTCTTCTTCCAATAAAAAAAGAGTAATGGAGAGAGTTAAATAGAGGAGGGTGTTCTATAGGGAAAGAAAATCTCACATGATGTATATAATGTCAATGTGTAAAATATTAGATCTCTTATATTTGGTAGGTTTATTAGATGAGATTTATAGATGATTATAGAGTCTATCTTGCTAATTGTATAAAGACTGAAAGAGAATATATTAACTCAGCTTGATTTCTTTTAAGAGAACCATTTGTTAAAATCATTCAAAGGAAAAAAGAAAAATTAAGCATCTTTAGTTACATAATTCATGAATGTATATAGAGAGTTAAGTGAATCTCAATTTATAAGGAAACTTTGGTTTCTACTTTGAATTTGTATTAATTACATCCATAATTTTCCTCATAATTAATGGTATGAAAATATAAGAACTCTAACATAGAAAAATTATCATATAATATAAATATTCTTATAAAAATACATCTATGTGCGCAATACTTGAACCATTCACCAATTCCATCCTACAATAATATCTCAAAATTCTAATTTTTATCACTAGAACTAAATGACTTGGAACTTAATTAAAAGGTGAATTAAAGTGTTGATATTAAAAAAGAGAAGTATATGACTTGGAATGTTGTAAATAGATTTAAAAAGTTATTTTTGTTTCTTATACATAGATTAAAGACTTATAAGGACGATACCATAGAGTCTAATAAAAAAAATGTAATCATCTACAATTATAAATTTAAGAGACAACTGATTTTGAGAATTGACATATTTTTTTATGCAACACTATCTATTACAAATAAAATGAGATAAATTATTATTTTTAATGCTCAATAAAAAACATAGTGTGCCTTTATATTAAATAAGAAAATTGTATTGCTATATCTTCGTTCATAGAGTAGAGACCAAAAAATGTAGGTTTATCCAAAGTT